>CADWAE010000395.1:0-48678 GCA_902982915.1 Phalloptychus januarius
ATAAAAACATGCTAATTTACTACATGCAATAATGTCATTGATCTAAGCAACTATTGTATTAAAACCAAAAACAATAAAAGAACTTGAAATTTTGTAAATAGAAGCAACAAAAATGTATATGTGTGTAATATTTAAAATCTTAGTAAATCAAAAAATATGTCAAATTTTTCTAAAACTTAGGTCTTGAATATAAAATGTTCAAAAAATGTAAATATGTTTAAAACCAGTAAAAGCATTTTCTTATCCCAACATTTTCACTGCAATACACATGAATATTGCATCAATAAGTGCACTTACATTTAAAAACATATGTACTTATAATGTTTTTAAAGATGGAAAAGATTCAACAGCATAGCAAATATTTAAGTAAGTAAAAATAAGAGAAACCCTTGAATTTCTTAAAAATTATTTAAAATCTTAGTAAATCTGTCACCCCAAACAGATGACGTAGTTTATGATTCACAACAATCAGAGAATAAAACATTGAATAAATGACATTTTTAGGAGAATAAAAACATTGACTAATAACATGAACTAATGCATTATAAACCAACTGGGATCATTTTGTTCATGATTGTTTAGAAGTAAATGATAGCTATAATTTTAGTCATACAGAGAGAAAAATACTAGAAAAACCTACAGATGTCTTAAAAGTTTCTTCGTTCAACAAAACAATCAGAAATAAATGGAAAAACTTCAGCAATGGCCTCATCACTCCTTCATCCACTCCTGTTTGGACGTGGCGACATATTTCCAAGCCTCCAGAATCTGGGAAAGCTCCAGATTTTCAGGGAAGTTTTCCTCCACATACTGAGGAATCTCTTCTCTTTTCTCATCCATGTAGAGCTGCATTGACTCTATTACACTATGAAAAAAAAATCACTTTAATTAACTCACTTTTTCAAGTCTATCAAAAGCAAAATCTTAAGAAGCCCAAGCAGGTAGACATGGGGAAAGCTAACTTCATGCTAAATTTAAGGAGTTAATTCAAACCTCCTTTTTAGAAACCAAACGTAGAAAAATGCTGGAAAAATCAATCATAGTGTAAATTAAATCCAGCTGTGTGTATTTTACCTCCATAATGGGTTGTAGCGATCAGTGACATGAGGACGGCTCAGAACCAGCAGGATGAACTCGTGCATTTCCAGCAGCCATTGTCCAGCGTTTCCACGAGACATGAAGCCTTTCAGGTCAGTCTTGTTTTGTTCAGTCAGCGGCTCCTTATACTCTGCTGCATGCTCCGAAAACGGATCCTTCATATACAAACATCAAGCAAAGGCGTATTTATTCTGGTCTACTTAGAAAACACCTGGATAAAAAGAATATGCTGGATTAAACTGCCTCAGACCTTAAAATTTTAAGGTGGTAAAAATTGTTTTAAAAACCCTTCAAAAAGTTCTTATGTGACGCAGTCAAAAAGGAGAAACAAGCTCAAAAATGTAGTTTTTATTTATATTGGTTTGTAGACATGAACAATAAATGTATTGTTCATTGGATTAGTTGAATAATTATCTTGCTATTCTGGGTGTGAAGCTAACTTCATGATAAATTTAAGGCGTTAACTCAAACTTCCTTTTTGGAAACCAAATCCAGAGAGAACTTGGTGTCTTGTAATAACTAGATAATTTGTTGGAGTAACAAAACTTTGTTCTCAAGTTCATGGAAGTGATAATAGTTTCTGAGTTCTACTCAGCAAAATCCTTCATTATCTCAGCTAAAAAATGTTTGTCTGTTTGTAGTTGGACCCACAAGCAGGCAGATAAGATGGAGAGTTTAAGTCTTAATTTTTAAAATAAATAAATAATAATAAAAAAAGAACAATAGCCAAAGAATAGAAAACACTTTTTTTAAAGGAGTCTTAAATAGTGAAATGAGACAGAAAATGACTTGGAACCATTTCTTAGAGTGTGACTTGAAAAGTGAATACATCAACTTTAGTGTAAAGCACTGAAGTTTAGTGCCATACATTATAGTATGTTTTTGTTTGATTAGTTAATTTTGTCTGTAAAAGTAGTAGTAATAGAAACATTATATTACAGATTTAACAAATGTAGACTTAAATGACATTACGGTAAAATATCCACGTACCCTTTTAAGAGACAGCAGGTTTTCAGATTTGAGGGAGGAGAGAAGTTGCCACAAGAAGACACAATGTTCTAGGTTACATTTCCTCAGAGCCTAAAGAAAACACAGTGAATGCAAACATAGCACTTTACGTTTAAAGAATTTAAATAGAGAAATGGCATTATTTATATATATTTTTTGATAATTTTGATGATGATATAAACAAACAGCATCTGTCTGTCTCTGCTAGATGTACCTACCTTCAGTATGTGCTCATCAATGTTCTGGTCCATCTTTAATTTGTCGTGGAGGTAAGTGACCAGTGGCATACTGGGATCACCACCAGTCATTGACAGGAATCCCAGTAGAAGCTCAACAATCTTCAGCGCTTCACACACCTCACTTAACAAGTCAAGCTCCCTGGAAACTCTGTTCCGGGTCATCTTAGTAGGTAAGACCTGAAAGAAAAACCCATCATCAACATGAATTAATTGAATGTACGACAAAGCTTGTGTTAACAGAGTTAAGATGTAGTATTTTTATAAGCACTGATGTCTGTTTCATATAACTATGCACAGAAAAACATTTGGTAGAACCTTTATTGACAGAAATATAGAGCGCTTCTCTGACAAAACTGGGAAGAGATTACTGGGAGAGTTAGTTTTCAATACTTTTTTCTGTCTATTATTTTGTACATTTTAATATATTTCTATTTATGTACTTTTTGGTTATAAATTATATTTATTTTGTTACGTTTGAACTTATTTATTTACTTACTGTGAAAGCAGTGTGAAGTGTGTTCTGGTCTTCTGGACTTGATAAAGTGTTATATAAGTACAGGCCTTTTTTTAGCATTTGAATTTTAGTTACTAAACTTTCACTTATTTCTAAATTTACTCTTACTTACACACATACTTTGTTTTACCAATGTTTACTGCTAGTAGATCACTCACTTATTGTTACTAACTCATGTTTAATTTTATCGAATTAGCTTCACGTTCTTACTGAGTTTAGTGATCAACTTATCTTCAATTATCTATTTATTGTACAGTATGCAGTATGCACACACCTACTTCATTTTACTTTCTAATGTACTTAATTATCTGCTAATTAAATTACTGATACTAAATCACTTACTTTTACTGACTTACTTCTGTTTACATTCTTGTTGACTTTTAGTAACTAACTTACCTTTAATAAATTACTTTTCATATACTTATTTACTTACTACTTTCTAATATATTTGTCTTCTATCTATCTTACCCACGGCTTTTACTTAAAGACCTAATTAGATTTATTTACTTGTAATTACTTGTTCACTTATTTTTTTCTGCTTAGTTACTTTTTACCTTTGCATTATTATTTACTTTTACTTGCTGTTAATTGATTGGTTTTACTGAAATTACTGATAAGTTCATAAGCAGGAAATAAAAAGTTACATCTATAGACAGTTACAATTCAGTTTATTAATAAATATGTAAAATACAACTTTAAATTATTTTTTGTTGTTTACTACACTAAGTACAGAAAATGATTTTTGTTTTGTAAATCAAACTGGACAGTTTAAAAATTACCTGTGGGATTTTTCCTTTAATAGCTTTGAAAATGGACTCATAGTCTTTCCCTTGTGCGTTGATCATAGTGGGAATTCCCTGAAAAAAACAGAGTTTAGTTCAGTCAATAAAATACAGCAATATTATAAAAGAGATGAATTGTGTAATATACTAAAATGACAAAAAAAGCTTTAGGTCTCACTTATATATAAATTTGTTGTTTCTTGACTTAGTGAAAGCCAAACAGTTAAAATAATCAGTGTAATCAGCTTGCTGGTTCTGATTATGGTCACTGAATGACTGTAATTAATGACTCTGCTGACTCACAGTTCGGGTGATTAGAGGTTTTTCTTGTAAGAAGCGTGTGAGAATCTGTTGCTGGATGCGCGGCAGGTCGTATTCTGATATCGTCTCTTGGCCGCGTTGCAGGCTGTACTGGCAGTTGGACAGAACGAGAGGCAGCAGATCTTTCTCCACATCATAGCTGATCACATGTTCATCCATCAGGTCTGCAATAGCAACCTTGTAGCTGTGTTTGATAAATAAAACATAAATTAAGATGTTCTGCTTCATGTTCTTTGTCCAAAAGAAGAACAAGGCAACAGAAAACAGATCAAATTTGTTCTTTATTAATAAACCTTTAGAGTTTCTTCTGTTTAGTGACACTGTAAACGTTGTTTTCAGTGTAGCTCTGAGGTATAGCATTAAATAAGTTTTGTACCTGGGTTCTTCTCCAGAGTGGCGGTGAACAGCGTTCACCAGTTCATTCTGCAGGGTCACCAGGTAGCTGACCAGCCCAGTGGCACACAGTCCTGGACCCTGACGCCGGGGAATGAGGTACTGCAGGGGGCTGTTCATGTCCAGATCGGTACCGCAAAATTCCTCTGGGATTTTTAGCTCATCTGTTTTTCAGGAAGAGAGGACAGAAAATAATATATTACTGATACAACAACGTGCTGTTATTTTTAAAAGTGAGAATCAATCTAAATCAATTAAAATCTTTAATTTGTGCACATTGAAACATTCTAAGCTGGTGCCTTTATTTAGTAGGTAAGGGGAGAAAGGTGGGGCACATCCTGCTCATCTTGCCAGTCCATCACAGGAAGTAATAACAATATATATTGTGATAGACACTAGTACGAGTACGTGATAGTACCTCTGATAGAATTTTCAATAATTTCACTGAACTCCGATTCGGAGCTGTATGGCGGTTAACAGTTTTAAAATAGTTTACCTAATGTTTACGATTATCTTCTGAGCACAGAATACATAAATAAAAATACAAAAAAAGTAGTGCTAAATTATTATTTTTAATCTACCTTCCAAATATAAATCATAATACAATAGAGAATGTTTTGCGTAAGTGTGTGTGTGCATGGTTGTTTGTCCTGTGTGTCTCTGTGTTACCCTGTGACAGACTGACGACCTGTCCAGGTGACCCCGCCTCTCACCCAGAACGTTAGCTAGGGATAGGCACCAGCACCTCCTGACCGCAGTAAGGGACAAGGGAGTTAGAAAATGGATGGATGGACGTTTTACTTACTGGTTGTTACATGTACTCTTAGCAGGTTCCACGTTTGCAGGAATATTTTGATCTGTTTTTCATACCATGTCCTCATCTGTGAGCCTGAACGATTGGAAAGAATGAAAGTCAGTCAGTAAATTTAAAGAGGCCAATAAATTACTCTGTAAAACTGAGTATTATAAAAAAAATGCTTTATAATATTTAAAATTACCTTTTTGATTTTGTAAGAAATCAGAAATGGAACCAACAATCTGTTCAGAGGCATTTTGGTACTTTTTCACCAAATGGTTCTGCAGCGTTACAATATGTGGCAGAAACATAATCTGACGATATTCTGTCTCCTGAAAGAACAAAAAGTGGTTCTAGTTATACCTTTATCAGAGTCCTACATGGTTGGTCTTTTTTTTTTGTTTGTTTTGTTTCTGCTCTAGTGGCCTTTATTTGAAGTAGCTTAACAGGAAATAGGGAGATGAGAGAGGGGGAAGACATGCAACAAATGTCACCAGGCCAGGAATCGAACCTGTGACCGCCGGCATGAGGACTAAAGCCTCCAAATGTGGGTTGTGCTTTGCCCCTGCGCCACCACAGCACACCTTGCTTGGTCATTTCTAATTTAACCTTACAACTTGCTGTCATTTTCATCAAAAGACTGTTTTTCTAATTAATTATTAGACTGCTTTGCATGTTTTCTTTATTCACAACAAAATAAAGAAACACTAAGACTAAAATCCAAACTACTTTAAAACTATTGTGAAAAGTCAAAATCCCTAAACTGTAATTTCAAAATCTGAGATAAGACAAAAAATAACTTACAAATAACTTCTCAGCAAGATATAGGAGCTTTTTTTTAGTCAATAATTCCTTAAGGGGTTAATGTTAATTAAAAAGTCCTGGTTCTATTGGCATGTTATTTCACTTGAAACAAGACATTTTCCCATGAGTGAAGGAATCTGCTAGTGGAACTAGTGATTAATATTAAGGAACTATTGACTTAAAACAAGCACAAGCATCTTGCTGAAAAGTTACTTGTAAGTTAGTTTTGTGTTTAAGTGTACTAAGATATTTCACTAGAAACTAGACCAAAAATATTTGGTAAGATTTTATGTTTTTGTGGTGTAGCTGACAGATTAAATCTTGGTTTCTGGAATAAAACTTGCCTTCTGCAGGAACTTCCAGAGCAGCGGCAGGTCCTCTTTTAGATCGCTGTACTCTATGATGTGTGTGAGGCTGAGCAATGACAGCCTCTCCCTGCAGCTCCACACTGATGAACTGTGAACCTCAGATGTTTGCTGCAGCGATGTGAGGAATTTACAATCGTCACCAAAAGTGATTCTCAGGATGAAGTTTGAAGAAACACGGGAATCATTTGTAATGTGGCCCTTTGCTTCCTGCAGGAGTTGATCAAGAATCTAGACACAAATATGATTGTTGTCGTTAAGTTTGTCCCAATAATGAAATATATTATAAATCTGCAAGAAATGTCAACATCTCCTAAAAATACTAAGAACTACAAATAGAAAGTCTCTCAAAAAGAAGCAATGATTGGTTGATTTATAAAAAGATTCCTGTGATGTTAGCTATTCAAAATATGTGGACAACAGTCTCTTTATTGATCATAACATTGCTAATATTTCTGTTATAGCATGAACCTTTGAAGTTTGGATTTTCATCTCCACTTTAGCTGGCCATCTGGATTTTGTGATTTAGTTCAAAAGCTGCTTTTTTCTGGAGATAATAAACATTTGTCCCAAAATTGATGTATTTCTTTATCTTCAAATTGTTATGACAGTTAGCTTAGGATGGCTTTTTCTTTCATGAAAAGTTGATTTTTGTGGATTGTTTCAATAAATATTATCCTAAGTTAAAGAAACGTTGCCTCCTTGTGATCACTGCAGTTTTTACCTCAATGGAAAGATGTAATTAATTTTGCGCATTAAATTAATGGCACAAATTTATTTTCACACAGTCCGGTCGGTCTACTGACATCAAAGTCAATTAGCTGATATTTGATTCAGAGTTTAATTGAAAAAGTGAGTAAAAGTGGAGACATTACCTTCAGTTTAGGTGTCATGATGTCTGTAGCCACAGATGTCTCCCAGGTGTTTCTAGATGCTTTTGTAGAAAGTTGAGCATCAATGTTATCTGAGGAAACAGATCATATCAGTAAAAACTTTCAAAACAGAATTGTTTAATCATGAAGTGATTCAACAATAAAAACCTATGAGAAAAAAGATAAAAAGAAAATTGTGCACACTTTTTCACAGTGCTACAGGTGGTGCTCATGTATTTGTGATTTATAATAATAATGTGTTGAACAGTTACTTAATGACTGTCTGGTGAACTGCTTACGGTCATTGGGCTGCACTGGTTCTTGAAGGGATTTGAGAATCAAGTGGGCAGTGGTAACAGTATCATCTGATCCTTTTGCCAGCGCCTGCATCAGCTGCTCGAGATCCTTCACTACATGTTGACTCAGAAAAAGATCAACATCTTCTACAGGTGGATGGATGATCTGCTGGACGGACTAGAAACAGAAATTAAAACGAAAAGAAAAAACTGTAAAATATATTTTGCCATTTTGTGGGACCTTTTAGCTAAACTAAACAAAACTAAATTACTTCAACAGAAGTCAATAAATTACTAATTTACTGGACAGAAAACTCTTCTAAGCCTTGATATTTTTTCCAAAGCTTTTCATAAAGGCAAAACTAAACATTTCACTGCAAAAAAAATTATATATATATATATATATAATATATACTTCTTCCATTATAGGAACATAACTCTGCAATAGTTTAGAGCAGAAGCAATAATTTAATGAGCTGCTATAACCAAGAATGATGCTTGATACTTTAAGCTTTCATAAAGAAAAAACACATTTTCAGTGATCATTCTACAGAAATTTCACCGTAATTATTTTTTCTCTGCTCTCTTATTGTTATTAGTTTGTCACCTTAAAGTTTCAATACGTTTATTTGTCACATGATCAGTTATACATGTAAAACTTACAGAAATAATGCAATCCTATGTAGAAAAAGCAGCATCTAGTTTCCTACTTGCGGAAGGCATTGCGTGAACATTTGTAGGGATATTTTTCTCTGTCTTACCTCACGGTTCTTCGAAGCGCCGAGCAACATGGCCAAATGTGTAACCAGCCTGACCAGAGTGAACGGAGTCAGAGACATGTTTTTGGTGTCCAGGGCATCTGGGTTGTTTCTTCTTTCAGGGTCTCCAAGGATATGACCAGGTCTTGTATTATCCCTAAAAATAGAAGCATTATCAACCGAAATTTAAACATATATGAATGGAATACTTTTCCATATTTGCTAGTTTTTGTTTTAAAAATCTGACGGCTTAAAATTTAGACTACTTTAGATTACTTGGTGTAGATGTACACAGACATTTTCAACTTTATGCACAGAGCACATCGCAGAGGCAACTAAATCAATCAATAATATAACCCTCTATAACTAAATGCCTCTCGCTGGGAGCTCACAGTGCTTTGAAGAGTTATGGACAGGACGCTTTGGAGTGCGTCTGGTTCTAAAGCGCATTGAAAGGTTTGGCTGAAGTAGCTTTTAATTCCTGTCTACACTGTGGCAGCACAGTACAGATTAGTGTTCAGACCTACATTTTTAGTTATCTAAATAAATAATGACTATCCCAAATGGATATTAATATTTCCAAATGTATTTCAGGCCAGTAGTTTAACTGCTGTTTAACTAGTATTTAGATCATCATGTAACAAAAACAGATATTGCGTGGGAACCAATTGCACTTACTGCTGTAGTTGAACTGGTGTAAATCCTTGCAAGGCTGCATGATTTTCCCCTCCAACGTCCTCGCCACACTCCAAACATTTCCCTCTCTCCATAGGGAGGCCACACTGTCGTAAATAGTAAAAAGACAGAAACAAATACTTTCAGCCATCTATTGCTTATCAACACTATGAAAACCAGATAAGAGAACAAAATAAAGAATAAAAATACCGTACAAAAAAAGGGCAGATAAATACCACATAGTTATAAAAAAACAGCATTGTATGACTTACCTCATCAACGAAGCATAGGTGATTGTTGCGACACACTGTGGCAAACACAAGAAACAAAAACTGCTGTAAAGATCAACAGAAGAGGGAATTCCTGTCCATAGCAATATTATTACATGATGAGCTACGCTTCCCAGTTTAATTTTGCTTTTATTTAGTCTTAGTGAGACTTTTGCAAATTGAGTTTATATCAAAAAATATATACTCTATATACCCCAACAAAATAATTTCCAAAGGGATTATAAAAAGCATAGCTTATTTCAATCTATATTTAACTGATGCCGACTCACAAGAAAAATGTAACTTACTCAAAGAATTCTATTAATATTCAACAAATGGTACAATGAAAGATGAATACTTACCATACCAAGTGAGACGACCATAGTCTTGTTGGATTGCGGCTTGAGCAATAGCTACCATATCATCAGGCATTGTGGGTATAAAAGCTCCCTAAAAGGTAAAGTGCAATTAAAGATCGATTGTAATTATAGTCACAATTGTCCTAAATTTCTGACCACTGACAACACTTACTTGACATTAACAATTATTCAACTTTTTAAAATTTCTCTAAATTACTTTTAAAAATCCATATAAAGACCAGAATCGTCAGACCAAACAAGAAGCAGCAGGCACTCTGAGAATAACAAATTCAGGACAGAAGACAACAAAAAAAGTGAAATACCTGCATGTTGACAGGAAACAAGCCAAGCTGCTTGAGTGGCAAGAGCAAATCATTGTTTGCGGTGAGCAGAATGACAGCCAGATGAACGGCCAGCTCAATGGCAACGTTGTCTGCAGGAGTGTGGCCTGGCTGGACAGAGAGTCCTCCCAATTTGTTGCTGATCAAGGCGGATGCAAAGTCCCTCATTTCTTTGTCACACAAATAATCTGAGCCTTCGATAAACTCATCAAATGCTTTAAACGTCTACCAGAAACAAAAACAAATGTTTAGCATCAGTTCAACACAAATAAAAGTTAACTGAATGAAAAAAATGAAACCATGAGGTAAATTTTTTTAATGACAAGCAAGATAATGTAAATACCAAAATGATTCATACTCTTGGCTTTACATAGAATTTTACACATAGATGTTTGGATATGTTGCCCAGACCTAACGCAGAGTTAGTTTATGTAACTTGAAATAATGCATAAATTGCATTAATACTTTAGATGAGTTTTGGATATCTGAGGACTATTTATACCTCAGCTGTGGGATGAAGACTTGTATTTGGAGATCTGTAAAGAGCGGTAACCTCTCGGAAGAGAGCCAGAAGGACAAACACTGTTCTATTTCTTCGTGTTGCTGTGCATTGCTAAACAAGCAAAGAAAGAAAACAAACTACATCAAATAATGTCAATTGATTATTTAAAAATATGATTCATAACCTGTGTTAAGGAAGTCTAAACAAACATTTGAAGGAGGATGACTGAACATTTAGAAAATAAAAACATACCTCCAGTGCTTCTTCTATCTGATCAACGTCACCATCCAGCAAAGCCTTAGCAACTGCATCTCTAACAGTTTTGTACTCCTCACCGTACATCAGAAACTGGTCCATCAGGCCTCCATCTTCATTCTGCTTACACAATGAACAGAGTTCAAAATGCATACTGTAAATGTGACTGATTTTGAAATTACACAATTGTTTTCACATTACCGTAGATAAAAATAAACATTTCACACTAATACTTTTCAACAAATACTTTGTTGCACCTGTAAGACTAGAGTTAAGTTCAGTCATACAGTTTTACATCAATGTTCCTCAGTTGGTAGAAAAGTACATACCTGTTTTTTTGTCTCTTCTAGAAAAAGCCAACTGAACTCTGTTTGTAAAGCCAAAGATTGGACTTGCTGCACACCCTTCAATTCACTGATCTTACGAATCAGGTAAACACGGTACCAATCGTTGCCACTGTCCTCACAGAGCCTTTTCACCATGTTTTCAAAATCATTTGCTTCATCTGGACCAATTTTGGCTGAAACAATAGTGTGAATTTATAAATGTATAAATATTTTTTTATTGCTGCAAATAAACTAGAACTGTTGGAATTAGTTAAGTTATATATATCTCACCAGAAAGTTTGTCACAGATTAGCTGGGCAGCCATCGTTAGTATCATCCGCAGCTGAGCGATGTGCTGCAGGTGTTCAATAGACACCGTCTCGGAAATGGAAGCTGCTTCCCTCAAACAGAAGCCAAGAAATTCTGTTTCTTTTTCATAAAATTGTAACTCTTCAGCGTTGTTGCTTCCCAGAGACATTTTCTCCCACATGGCGTCCTGCAAAACAATTTCATAAGAATTTCACCTTAATTTTAACCTCAATTTATAATTAACTGCTACACATTTTTGTAGCAACAGTTATTCAAAGTCTACTAGAAATACTTTTTTTCCCCAAGACCATTAAATACTCCTGAAAACAACATTAAGTTATCAGGTCACACTAATTTATTATTTAATTTCTTATAGAAAAAACTGAAGTTGCAAATTGAATGTGCAATATACCTTTTTAAATTTTCAACATAATATATTAACTTACAAATTATTACAAGTTATATTAATATGTTAATATAGCTTAAGTTAACATATTAACTTAGGTTAATATGTTAAGTTATATTAATTTGTGTACAAGTGTTGTAACTGATTATGTTCTAGGAGCTGACCCTCAAACATCAAACGTTTTGTAAGCATATAAACAACATAACATGCATTTCTCTACTGTGACCTAAAGTTACATTTAAAACTACGCCTTACAAAATGTAACATATTGCCATGACTAAAATAATTGGTGGAAAATCTCAACCTGCTGAACTTTTACTTCAGTTTGCACAAATCCTAATGAAACAAACAGGGATGTTTTTACCTCTAAACAGTTGATGTATAAGGCATAAAGTTCTGATTTATCATCTTCATCCACAAATCTGCTGTCTTCCACTGCTGACAAATGCTGCTGCAAATATTCCTGGACTTCCTTGAAGCTGAAACAAATATGTAAATCAATAGCTCAATACCATTCATAAAAAATGTGGTTAGTGGCAATGGGAAGCTACAGTTTGTATCAACTTTACCAACACAAAAACCTTGTTGAAAATAAACAACATTTAAAACTTATATTTGTGCACTCTAACAGGAGAACATCTGTAATCTCCCAAACATAATTTCTGTATTACTATAATAATCAAATAATGTTAATGCAGTGAAACAACATTTAGTTAATGTACCTGAACTTCAGCAGTAGTTTGAGGATTACAGATCGCACAACAGGGTTTTTATCAGGAGACTCGTCAAAAGGTGACAAGTCTTTGGTCCGGACATGTTCATGTTCTGTTTCAAAAAGAAATAAGATAGACCCAGTAAGTGACATGACATCTTTATAATAAAATTATATTTTTATCTATGGCTTAAAACAGGTGATCTATAATCAACAGAAGTAGAGCAGCTCAGGTTTGTTACATGTAGATCTGGAACCATTTTGCAATGCGATAAATGTATGTGGTTAAAAAATGCCAAAAATGCAATTTGTAAAATTATTTTTTGTGGAGAAGTTTCAGAAATTATACCCGTTTCAATCCTCAGGTAAGACAACAGGTGTGTGACTACTTCTTTGCTTGGTGGTTTGTTGTCTTTGAAGCACACGGCAGAAAGCAGATCAATGAAGTAACCATTGCAGCGTCGTCTGAAATCTCCATTTTTCTTGAGGGAACACCTGCAAAAACATAATAATCAAGCACACTCCAAAGATTGTTTCTAACCTCACTTCACCTAACCAGGTTTTACTACTTAAAAAAATGCAGAAAATTTAGCCAAAAACCTTTTTAGGCCCAATCTAAACTCTACACCACTTTAACTCTATTTCTTATTAATATAGTGGAACTTCAGTGAGTGAATCACATAATTCAGTATATTATTTGAATTGTATTTATAAAATAACTGAAGTTCAGTATTCAAGATAATTTTACCAAGAAACTATATAAAGAAACAATAAACATTTTTTTTAACCAAAATATTTTTAATGCGATTTTCCACTTTAAAAATGCAATCATATAACTGTCTGAACAAGTTTTCTTTGTAGTTATTACATGACATTAATTATTCTTTCTTATATCAGAGAAGTGAAAAACAAACAAATAAACAAACTTTTAATATTATTTAGTTATTCAATGGTTCAGTGCTTACTGTATTTTCTCAGAGACACAGAGCTGAAAGCCGTCTGGTAAATCTTGCCTACAGGTGGGACAGGATGTATTTCCAGTGTCCAGACTTTCTTTTATGCACGTCAAGCAAAACATGTGATGACACGACAAATCCACAGGCTCCACAGGCTCGGCCATGCATACCCCACAGTGAATTCCAAACCTTAAGGAAGTAAAATCAGCTCAGTAAAATTCTATGTAATTATTATGGAGAGTATTTGTCACATTTCCCCACCACATATTTCAAATGAAAATAAAAGAAATAGTTACCTAAATAGCCTGTCAATTGCTTCTTGCTTACAGGACTTCAGATTTTCAATCACAGCTTCAAAAGGCTTGGTGACTTTTACATCCGAGTTTCTCTCGAGGACCTTTAATAATTAAAAAAATAAATAAAATTAATCAGTACAAAAACAATATCTACAATTACAGGAATTTTGACTTTTTTGTTGACTATTAAGAAAAAAAACAATAATTGCTCAGGCAATTTATCAGAAATATCTATAATACGAAACAAATGAATCCCACTATAGAGGAATACAAAAAGAATGAATCCTTTTCATATTACTAACTAACTTTGAGAGTCACCAAGCGTCTACTCACTTTGCTCAAGTTTTTCATGTGTTTTAGGACCACTTCCTTAAGCTGAAGGTCTTCAGTTTTAAAACCCAGCAGCAGGTGTTCCACAAAGAGCGCGAGGATGTAAATACGTTTCCAGCCGTTACTAAAACACAGAAAATGTTTGGTATAGAATAAAATCAACAAATGCATCTTTTTTTTTTGCGTGGTTCACATGAGTTCACATGTTATGAAAAATACTTTCACAACATTTCTGGACAAACTTCTTCAAATACATAATTGACTATATTATGACAAGGACATAAAAACAAATGGATGGATTTTTGAAACTGATTAACTTTGATATAATAATATATAAAAAAGTCTTTATGATTATCTATGGCAGGGCATAAGGTTGTGTTGCTACACAGTGTGTTCACTTCAAAGTAACCAGTTTTTAAAACTGTATAATAGAGACCTGCTGTGTGCCATCTGGATTGGCTCAGCTGCTCTTCAGATATTGCTGTTCCTAAGCATGTATGCCACGAGTGAAAAAAAAAGCACTTATTTTCACTATCATATGCAGTCTTTTTTGACACCAGATTTTACTACTCCTCCTATTGACACATCAAATCTAGTGTAGTTGTACTTAACTAAGGTCATTTGATCCACTTGGATGAGAATACTGTGAGGCGTTTCCCTAACTTGCTAGTTCTTTTCTTACGCAGACTGAAAAACTGCACAGTCTACAGTCTTTGTTGCTCTTTGAAATTATATTTCTTTAATTTCTTGACTGATGGATAACTGAACTTTTACCACCAGTCCTGTGGAAGAGATTCATACCTGATGGGGTCGAGTTCTTCCTTGCATCGATCTCCATACTGACGGAGGCTTTGCTGAGAGAAAATCAGCTCCATAGACACCTGAAGCCTCTTCACCTGCCTCATCCATTTTCGGCAGAGAGCATCAGACTCTAAATTTGCGGGTTCCAGGGTCTCAACACAAGCCTTTGCTGCAAGAACATCTAAAACCTAAAAAATAACAAAAATATTGAAGTCACTCAGTACTTTGTTTTATTACATTATTACAATTTTCATGCATTTTGAATTCATTCATTTAACTCACTAAGCCTCTTTGTCTGGGAAATCCCAAAGGAGAAAAAATAAAATAGTCTTAGGTGTTTTTTTTATACACAATGTCTCCCTTGTCTTGCATCAACAGCTATTAAATGTATAGAATGGAGTTGGACGTTCTTAGCTCATAAACTAAAATACTGTTACCATTTCAGGACAGTTTCTTCTGCGTTGGTTTTTTCGCAAAGGTGAAATAATTTCAGGTTGAAGAGAAATAATCCGTGAGAGGTTCTGAAGGCGCTTTCGGTAGGAAGAGAAGGCAAAGTGGATGTGGAGGAGCGTAGGTTTTTCTGCATTTTGTTTTTGTCTCTGCACTTCATCAATGCAACTGGACAGAGCTAGACACAAGAGCTGAGGAGAAAATGCACAAGTGGATTTATAATAGCTTTGTTTAACTGTAAAGTAAACAAACTTACACAAGAATGGAAGAAAAAATCTCAATACATTTGGCTTGATTTTCTGGTAATGTTGCATAATGATTTTTTTTAATCTTAATATGAAATTGGTGCATTTAATGACCATTTTCAATATTACCCAATCAATGGCCTTTTAACAGAAATCATCCATTCACATAATATTTAAGAAGGTATTTTCTTTTCTAAAGACTAATACACAGAGGCAGCTTCATCGGGACAACATGGGGTTAACTTTTCTGAGAGATCTCAGCATTGGACAGAAATTTTAATTAACATAAATATAACCACATATGAATATAATAAGTTGGGACCCTTAGTTACCCTTACCTCTAAATCATCATCTGATGTCACTCTCATTGTCATGGAAACAAAGTCCTGAAGGTACCTCTCAAAAACGTCGTTTTTCAGTCGCTCATTCACATTTTCAGCCATGTACTTGCCAAATGATGTATTCAAGAACAGCTCATGGAAATACTGAAATGAGTTACCTGAGAGAAAAATGTAAAAATATAAATTTGTTAGAGGTTAGTCTCAAAACAAAGATTTCAATGTTTCAGTATTATGACTTGAAAAGAGCAGAATTGTCTTGATAAGAATATTTTCATAAAGTTTATTTACTTTGATGTCTAAATGCTTGCATCATGAGCTCATCCAAGAAGTCTTTGATGCACCAGCTGAAGGGCATGCGGCAGCGCATGGTGTTCCCACCTACGTTGTGGCTTTGCACAACTAGCATGCTGAAAGTTAGAGAAACAAAAAATTTATATCTGGTACACAAAACCTCCAATTGATACTACATATTATTCTATTTTTTCAAAGGTCACAATACCTTTTGAATTAAATGTAAAGGTTTACACATTCAGCTTAATTGTTTGGAGGAGAAAGCTGCATTCTTTACAGTAAACTATGAACAGGACATAGAAAATTCCTTTGAATTCTCAGTTGTCCAAATAAGTAAGAAAGGTCTCCAAGTTGGTTTTAATTTATGCGGGATTGGTACACAGCTCTGAGTTGGAAGGATATTATCTGAACAAAATAAAAATTACTTACTTGATCTCTTTTACAAAGGGCACACTGAGCATTTCTTTGCTGCCAAAAATATGAAGCCATAGGTTCCTCATCTCCTCCCCTTCATCTACCAGCAGATCTAAATTGCAATCTTTGTCAATGACTGAAACCAAGTTGGCTAGAAGTGGAGTCACGACTGTTTGTATTTTCCTCCATAGTGTGTGTCTGTAAGAAATAATTACGTCAGCAGAAACCCAGTTAACCCCTGGGTCACAAACAACAAAATATTTTCTGAATGCAACATATTATAAACTAAGTCTGTTACTGACTGGTGGCCTATTGATTCATTTTAAAAAAGACACTATAACTGTAATATAAGAAACCAATAGAATGAATGAGAGACTTACACAAATGTTCCTCCCTCTTGAAGGGCACTGACATTAGTAGCTTGATTTAGGACCCAGTCTTTTGGTTGACTGAGGATGTTAGCCTCATACTCTTTCAACAAGGAGTAGAGATGCTTCCTCACAAGATCTGCAAATACACCTAAAAACAAAAATATTTTTCTCACACCTTTTTAGGACGATATAATTTCTGTTTTACAAACGGTTACCCATTTTTCGAATCAAATCCAATTTTATTTGTGAAGCACCTTTCAGTAACAAGGCATTTCAAAGTGCTTTACATCATAAAAACACAAAAATACAAAGTCATAGAACACACAGTCAACAACATTACATTTTGCACATCAGATTATTGATTAATGTTTCATGATTATGTTTCAAATGCAACTCTAACCAGCTGGGATTTTAGTCTAGATTTAAAGTGTTTCAGCTGTTTTGCAGTTTTCTGGAAGTTGCAGCTGGAGCATTGATTTTTTGGGCAGACCTGTGAAGACGCTGTTACAGTAATCAATACGACTGAAAATAAATGCATGAATGAGTTTCTCTAGATTCTGCTGAGACATTAGCCCTCTAATCCTGGAAATGTTCTTCAGATGACAGAAGGCCAACTTTGTAACTCTTGATACAGTAAGTAGATTCACAAACGCACGCGCATTCATACAGCAAAATGCAGATTAATAGGCAGCTTGTGATAAAGTGCCTTGTCCAGGGGTGCATTGACAAATGACAGGCATCCCCAACTCTTCAACTGTAAGACAACTGCTCAACCCACTGTTGTCTTAAAGGTATAAGTAGTACCACAGATACTGATATCTGTGGTACTACAGATATCAGTATCTGTAAGGTATTTAAACCTTATCCAAGGTTTAAATACCTTGGATAAGGAGATTTTGTAACTGGCCAACATCAGTAAAGATTTGTACTTACTTTATGCCACAATTTATTATTTTTAATAATGGGTAGAAGTAAAAACAATTTAAAAAAACTTATTTCCAAAAGAGTTTCTTACTTTCCTCCAGAAGTGTTAGCAAGTTCTCAACTCTCCTTGTGCTGAATTCCCCTGTGCTGTCAACAACATCTCGAAGCATGCCCACAGCAGTTTGAACACAGGTCTTCACTAGATCCGTTGTGTCAAAAACATCTCCCAACGCCTGAATAAAAACATTTTAAGTAAGTAAACTATTGTTCTTGCACAGTTTTTAAATACTAAAATGACAGAATTAAGTAACAATGAAAAAAAAATTTTTTTGTAGTGCTCTTTTCATATTCTGATCTCAAAAGGCTACAAAGGGCTGCAGTAATAATATCATAATGAGTACAAGTATAAATGTATGAATGAAGTGAATGAAGAAATGTCAGGGAGGTTAAATTATTTTCTTATAACTTACCTTAAATTTACCATTCAGAGTTCAAATAATTTAAGTCTTTGTGAGTTGCCATTTGTTTTTTTGCTTGTTTCATCTTCCTTTTATACAACTTCAACCTCTCTCAGATTAATACAGTGTTTATTTGCTATGTAAACTGACTTTAGTCTCGACCATTCATCCAAATTTGTGCAAGAGTGGAGAATTTCACTTACAGCAAGGTTGTCATTTTGGGGTTGTCCAAACTGATCTTCAGTCTCCATGGCTGGATGAAAGAAAATAAGAGGTGTATTTATTATGCTAAAATAAACTGTATAATACTTAGTTAAGTAATAGTAACATAACTTACCCTCAGCTGGGTCTTCAAAGAGATCACTAATGCACAGATTTTTCAAGGAATGAACATCAGAAACAAACTCCCTGGATCTTCTGAGATCATCAATGTGAACAGACTTCCAAGGACCTAAAAATAATGTCTTCCAATTAGTATATTTACAGTATTTTTCATTTCTTTTTGAATATTTATTTATTGTACAAAATGTGCTTTGTAAAATGTTGTAACAATATTTTAGTGTTTGGGGGAGGCAGCTTATGAAATTGTTGATGACATAAAATAGTTTATAGTTGTGAGATCACGACTAACCGCCTTGAAATCCTATATAGGCAGTCCCCCCTTCCATTCGAGGAAGTTTTGTGACAAAGTAGACAAATGTGTTTGTGCCATCTGTCGTGAGGCCCTTTTTTATTTCATTGATGCAGGAGTACCTGAGAAGTACAAAGGTTATTTACAAGTGTAACAAAAAAAGCAAAAAAATTTGATTTACCATAAATTCATACACAAACGT
The DNA here is from genome assembly GCA_902982915.1 of Phalloptychus januarius. NCBI lineage: Eukaryota > Metazoa > Chordata > Actinopteri > Cyprinodontiformes > Poeciliidae > Phalloptychus > Phalloptychus januarius. The sequence goes on from CADWAE010000395.1 coordinate 19,111, forward strand.
GATTGTGGGATGTCTTCACTTACTTGGCTGAGGAGAGAATATTCCTTTTTTGAAAGTCATCATCAAACTCAGTTTGGACAATGAGCACTTTGTTCTTTTGTGCTGAGGCAAGAAATTCCCTAATGCCAAGACATTTTCATAATGGCTGTTATAGCATACACTACAATTTATAAAGATCATTGACAATTTTTACATAATAGTATAACAAGTTTAAAAAATATATATATTCTTATTATACTTTCTATTCAATGGATCTACTTGCTCCATTGAATAAAATTTAGCATCTAAGAAGATGAATAAAAGATACACACCTGATTGTTTTAAGGAAAGAGTACTCTGTTTCAAATTGCAGCAGAAAAAGCAGCTTGACAGCATCACATCTTATCTCATTTTGCAGTTGTTCAGCATCTGCTGCAGTTAGCAACCTGGAAAATGTTGTCACCTAAAATATATAGAATCGCAATTATGTAATTAACTTTGCTGGCTGTGAAAAATATGTGAAATGTAAAAAGAATCATTTCAAATGTTACAACATTGCCGATATTGAATTAAAACTTCATATTAGCAGCATTTTGTAAGAAGAGATTTAAATAATTTTGCTACACCACAGATTTTCCTCAATAAAACAATTTATCATTGATAATACAATTATTTACTTGATGTAAATATCTAGAAAATAAACAAGTTGAAGCTAATTGACCAAAACTACAGGTGCACACAAAGCACGATATATCTCCGTTATTTAACAAGATAGATGTGCCTCTAATGACTTAGTAACCATCTAATGCAGTGGTAAAGTCGGCAGTCTAGGACCTGCATCCTGTTTGTTTTAGTTCTTTTCCTGTTGGTAATAACAACCTTTTCAACATGTCAATGTTCTTCCTAGGCCTCCATCATTTGATCCAGATGGGTTAAACCACAGAGAACACTAAAACATGAAGGATGCTAGCCCTCCAGGGCCGACATTGGACACCATTGATGTAGTGTCAGTATAAAACTGATGGCTCCACACTTTTGAAAGCCTTGAGCAAAAAGCCCATAAGGTCTCAAAAGGCTGAAGTAAGGTTGAGAATAATGTAGATACACAAAGAAATGCAAATACAATTTCAATTCAAAATTACAATGAACTATGACAATAAAATTTTTTGAAATTGAAAAAAAATATTACCTCAGTGAATGACACTTGTGAGTGTTCAGCCTGTTTTATGTGATATGCAATGTAGTCTCCCAGAGATCTGTGCTTGTCCTCTTTGGCATATTCCTTCATCCAATGGTCCCTTTCCTCATCAGGGAGTTGAGATTTGTCCAAACGAACAACTGAGTCTGGGGTTGCGCAGTTGAGCATAACAGTTTTGACTTTATTCAGAGTGACTTCATCATCTGGTTCAATATTTTTATTCTCGGTTACTTGAAGGACAACAGAGGAGCATGTGTCTGAGTGGTAGCCGATGAAAACATCTCCTGGAATATACGTCTTGATTGTGGAGTAGTGAAGTTCTATTGAGACAAATTTGTTAACCCAGGTCTCTATTTGTTCTGCAATGTCACGCTGTTCCATTTTGAGGACAGTGTTGATGTCCAGGCAGTGTTTCTCCAGGCGATTAATGAGTGGGATTGGAAACTGCTCATAAACAACTTCCTTTTCTTCAATGACAATGAGCCTGAACTTGGGATGAACTCTGCATTTCACACGATGAGTCCCTAATCCAAGATCAACATACTTCTGACCCCCTAGAGTCACATAGTATTGGTTGAGAGCATCATAGAGGCTTTCATACAAATTCTGTAGGTTCAGAAGCACAACTGTCTGTCCAGTCTCCATGCAAACTTTGACACGATTGATGTTTCTACAAATCTGCATGTACTCCTGGTCCTTTGGGAAGCTGGACCCAAAGATGATCTCTGGATGGACTTGACGAGACAAAAATATCTGTTGAAGTATCTGGAGTGCTGCATAGTTTTTAGTAAGGATTAAAAGGTACCGATTTTCCTCCATTTGGCAAGCTGGAAAAATACTTTCTTCAATCATGTCAATGGTACTACTGCTTGTATTGGAGTAGTTTTCCAGAAGTTCTTCAAAGAAAATGTCAATCACATTAACATCATCTTTTCCACTGAAGTTTCTCAGGACTGCTCCAGCGATTTGATCGACAGTGGGGCACTCATTTGAGGTCTTTGTGAGGGAAAATACCATCTTTATAAGACTATAAAAGTCCCGTAGGCCAAAAAAGCCTTTGCCCTCTTTGCATACTGTCATATATGCTTTTGCAAAGGGCTGAAAGAGATGTTTTATCTTCTCAAGGATGTTTCTTTCAGATGCACAAATTCCTTCAGCACTTTTGATGAGTTCTGTCTCGATTAAATCACCACGGGACACAAAAATCCCACGGTTCATTTTGGCAGGGTCCAGTGCCCAGTTGGAAATCCCAATAAAACCAACCCTTTGATGTGGCTGTGGCTTTTCATCAACACATCCTTCTTCGAGTAATGGGTGTAGGGTTTTCAATGGCATTTTCGGGGAATCCTCAGCTAACCCTATTTCATCAAGGACGACTACAGAGATGTATTCATCCAGATTTTTGCTCTCTTGAAATCTGGCACATTGTTTGAATGTGTGGATGATTCCTTCAGGGGTTGAATGGGGACTGCACTGGAAAGACACCAAATGTATCTGCTTTAGTTGCTTAAACAGGTCTGAGTGTGATGTGGGGCCTTGCATAGCATCTGCAACCAGGGTTTTAGATAGTGATTTGGAGCTCCCTGGTTTCCCAACAATAAACAAGGGAATTCTTAGCTCAACACAAATTACCATCATAAAGAAGTTCTCTTTCAAAGCTTCATTTCTGGCTATTGTCTTTCCCAAAGGTACACCACTTAGTAGAAGTTCCTGCATGAGATGGATTTCCTGCCGTATTCTCTGTGGTTTGTACTCAGATGTAAGAAGTTGACTGATAGCTTCCTGATACTGGTTTTTGCTCTCTAAGCAGGACTGATAGCACACTCCGGTGGCCATCAAAAGTGACCAGATCACTCTGTCATTAGCAGGAGAAAAGTTTGGTTTGGTTCTCCTTTTAGTTTGTTGCTGCATTGAATCTTTGAGATTTTTGGCAAACATGGAGTGATTCTTGTAGAACCACACAAACACCTGCATGCAACGTTCAACATCTCTCAGACTGACAAAACTACATTCATCTTTCTTTTCCCTCATGAACTGTTGTGATGAAGATAACACGTTACATATCATTGGAATGTGCCATTCGTCAATCTCATTGGCCTTTACTTGCCTTTGCACAATTTGTTTGATATACATTTCTTCTGCTGAATCACTGAGTTGCCCGAAATCCCACACAAGAGGCATCAAGCTAGGTGGTAACACATGGACACGATACACAAGCTGGCGAAGAGGAATGGAGCCCAACTTTTCTTGTGTTTCCTGAGCATGGACTCTGTAGCCCAATCCTGATGCCTCAAGTCTCTCAATCATTTCAGGTGTATGTTTTCTGTATGGGTTGCAGGCAGCAATAATCTGTAGCCCTGTCTGAGAGCCAAGACTTTTTCCCTGAACTGAATGATCACAAATGATTTCCTTGATGCTGCTTATGGCTTCTGTGGTATTTGCCTCATCAAAGAAAAGAACTGAGTCAAATTCATGATTCTCTTTGTTTGTCTTTGCAAGAGCTTCTGCTTCAACCACTTTATCGTAAATTATTCTAGACGTTGTTCCTCCATGAACCTTGACCAGTTTCATATTCTCTGCTGCTGCTCCACATCTTCGCAGTTCACACATGAACTTTATGAGTCTTGTCTTACCACATCCTGTCTCACCCATAATTATAACTGGGATGCCACACCTAAATCGCATATGTATTGCCATCATTTTGAGGATATTGTCTGTGGTCAGTTCATAAGTTTCATCAGGATCAGTTGGCCATTTGATCCCAAGTACACTGCACAGATGCTCAATCTTGTCTGCTCTAGGCAGCTGATCAAAATCCACATTAAAAGGGACTCTTTGATGAATTAGCCCCCTGTACAGTTCTTGAGTCATGATGTTTTCCTTTATTACTTTTCCTGTTGACGGATTTATAGCATCAACTCCTCTCCGGTCATTAGGTCTCAGATGAAATCCAATGAACGTCATGGATGTATTGTCATCATTAAAAAATATGTATGGATGAGGTTCAGTTTCCCACCTTTTTCGAATGCGGAATGGAGCCAAATCTTTTTCATTTACTCCAATTAGGCCAGTTTGTTTTTTTCCAAGGCTCTCATCAGTGATACATAATGACGGTGTTGCAAAGTCTTTGGACATCAAGATCATAAACTCAACCACAAAGTTTTTGAACCCTTGAAGAGTGTCTCCAACAAACTCAACATTGCAGAAGACTGAATTTTCACAAGCTTGCAACTGAAGATTAAGAAACCAGACAAAGTTACAAAGTTCTGCCCATGAAGGATCCAAGACACCACAGTAGATCAAGAATATCTGAAGACAATGTGAATGAGAGCCTTCAATTCCCTTGTAAGTAAAGTTATCAAGATTCTCACTATTGTGAAAACGTGTGAGATACTGGTATGGTCTCTGAAAAGCTTCACTCCCGAAACACTCATCATCCATAAGAGGGTCATCGTTGTCAGTGGAATAATTTTCCTCCTTTTGCAGTTCCAATGCCATGACTTCTTTAGGAGGGCGACAAAACACTTTTGGGAAAACATCAGGGATTGCAAAGTTTTCCTTTTGTCCCTAAAGGTACAGAAATAGAAGGACTTAAGTGAACATCAATTCAAATACTTTTATCCAGTGAACTTTTGTAAGAAGCTTGAGAAAGGATTCCAAAACGTATAAGCCTAGTCACACAGGTACACCAAAAAAACTTTAATCTGGTTGTTTTTCTGGCAATAAGCCAATACTTTAGCAATCCTAACTGACCTAAACAGAAAAATTTACATATGTGGCGGGAAAAAGTTTTTGCTTCTTTTATATTGTAAATGAAAATATCTGATTTAAGTATATTAATCTTTCTTTTCCTGTGGCCAAAATAATTGGAAGGGTGCTGGAAAAAATAGAAATAACCATAGAAAGTAACGAACCTAATGATCGTCACAATTTTAAGACATACTAGGCAACTTACCAATTTTATGCCACATCTGGCCTGATCATTTGTGGTTTCTGTTAACTCCATGATATAGAGGTGTTTCTGGGTACAATGCCACATTTGTCCGTCTGAATCCATCAAGTATTGTAAAAAGAACAACTTGAAAAGGAATTCATCCAGGCCTTTCTGTACCTGAGATTAACATTTTTGTAAAGAAAGCAACACATTTCAGAAAGTAGAAACTCACATATTCATTATATATATCATTGTATATATTTCAAATATTTCAAGATTGTCGACTTGAAAAATGTCCAGAAGAGGGTCGCTGATATGCCCACAGAGTGTTGTATCCAAGAATATTCATAAAGAACACTTCACGAATATGCACTTACTACACACAGACAGATCATACAAATGGGCTACAATTGTTGCTTTGTTCCAATCTGGACCATTGCTCAATTTACTTCCAAAACTGAGAAATGGTCCTTCTTAGGATTTTACTTCCAAAATCCTTAGAAGTTTACATATAATTTTGAATTTAAGGTCCCAGAGTGTGGAAGAAGACTGGGTAGGCACAGAATTGATGTTGCTGGAAGTTCAATGTGAACTTCAAGAAAATGAAGTTCACATTGCTTGAAGTTCACAGCAAATGTCATGTCATTTGCTGTTTCTGGTCCAAAGGGTTTTTTTTGAAGTGCAGAGTCAATTCAATGATCTACCAAGATTTTTGAAATACTTCATGCTTTTTTTTTGGACATCTTAATTGATATGCTGGTTTCATTTCCCATTAGGACTGGGTATCTGCTCACTCTACCAATGGTGCCAAATGCTGTTCTTGTTCTTTACTGGCTAAAAACTGGCTAGGCCCAAACGCCATAGAAAATCTATTAGGTATAGTTAAGAGGCATCAGCCCCAACAATGCATATTACTTGACGGCCATCATCTGCATTGACGGCCTTCAAGTCATCTGCAGTGACATCTGCCAGCTTCTACCAAATTATGATGAGGTTCTCTCGTGTGCTTTCAAGTCAGTGCAGATGATTTGCAGGCATTTGACCCAGATTGCTCAGTGAAATGGAAATCCAGTAATCCATAGTAAATCAGAGTCAACAAATCAAAAGAAAATAAGATTCAGAGATTTCACCATAAGTATAATGAATATGAATTTCACTTTCTAAAATAACAAGAAATGTGCCAAGAAATGTAACCTGTACAAGATAATTGACCCGTATTTTATTTTGGCGGGTCAAACTGATGCCACACTATAAGTTCCGGGTAAGAGGTGAACTCGGATCCCCTCCACTGCTGTTGCTGCTGTCACTGTGGCTAGCTGCGTGAGCTTGGCGTCTTCCCAACACACGGAAGAAATACGGCTGGATCAAGCCAAATTAACACGACCGAGAGCTTAAATTGGGCGTTTACTGGCAATCACTCTACGGTGAGTCGTTCATTTTACGTACTTTGGTTTTTTTATATATAATAGAAATGCGGTGGTGACACGCCCACTCAAGCTATGCATTTATGACTCAAAAATGGTCTTATTAACTAAAAGATTATTCTCTTTGTGTTAGTTTTGTGGCCGAATAAAAGATATACCCTCAAAGTATTAAGTAAGCCGTTTGATTTTTGTAAATTCGTCCTTTTAGGATAGTTTTATTTACTTTTCCTTGATTTTGGTGATGGCCGATGGAAGTCTGGAACTGGTAAATTCCAGTAGAGTTGCGCAACAAAACTAAAGAAAAAAAACAACACTTAATTGTTTATTGAAGGCAATTAAGTTTAATTGAATGTGATGTCAATTAAACTTAGATATTACTTGAAAGTGCACTTTAGCTTTGATCTGTAACCGTAATGTAATCTTTAATTTGGAATTAATACATATGGTCCCTGAGAAATGCTTAATGGGATATAGCTATTTGATCTTTCATGTATGTTTAATTATTTTTGATAACAGTTTAACCCTGTTCAAATATGAAGGTTAATTTTTGTTTTATTTATGACCTTGTTTAGGTCAGGTTTTTTTTCCACACCCTGTTTCCACCCAGGATGGCGAGCTACCAGATCACCGCAGCTTCGCGGTAGGACTAAGTTGCACCAATTGTTATCCTGGACATATTGCCTGGATCCTGGATTCAAAACTGTGGAGTATTAATTGATGGACAATAATCACTCTAGACTCCAGAACGGACTTAAAGAAAAGGGAAAAAAAACTCTTGGGTGTAATCGGGGTTTGTTTATTCTTTTTCCTGCTATTGTTTTGTGTCTTCCCTGTTGTGTTTATTGCTTATGTTTATTGGAAATTATTATTATTATAATATATCTAACTAAATATACATACATATACAACTTTAAATACAATACTTTAACTTTACTTTCTGTCTGATGGTGTTTTATTCACACACATGAGCTCCCTCAGCCGAACCTTTCTGATTGCCAATAACAATACTGGCCATAGTCAGGTGCCTAGCCTTAATAAGCGTTACAATAATGAATATGAATTTCACTTTCTAAAATAACAAGAAATGTGCCATTTTTCACAATGTTCCTAATTTTTCTGATGAACCCGTATATATATATAACGTTCCTTACCGATGATGTCACATCAAGGTGAAAAACCTTAATATCCGTTTGTGTTGGAGTGTCGTACAAAGACTGGAGAACTTGGTGGTCATCAATGGTATGTTCAGTGAGGCGAATGCACTTTTTAAAAGCAGCACCTTCTCCAACATATCTTTCCAGTTTTTCATACAGCCTTTGGACATGAAGAGACTTCCCTAAAAAAAAATGGAAAAAACTATTTATTATATGGCTGACTAAAATTATGATATAAACAGTAACAGGGAAGAGAAGATCACCTTATCCACAATTATGAATTGGTCGATTTTACATGTAAAACTTACCAACTCCAGCACGATGTGATGTGACAATGCCAACAGTATGGCCGCCTTTGAACATGACATCCTTCAGATCTGAGGGGGGTGAAAAATGCCTGGACAAATACTGCTGGATCTTCACCAATGGCTCTTGAGGAACAAAGTCTCTTTTGAACTGACTAAATGCAGTTGGAACATAAGTGTGTTCCCTCTCAGAGCTACAATAGATCACAAGCCTGTAATCATGGTGATTAAAGTGAGTGCTCAGTCTCTGAAAACATTTCTCCATCGCACAGCTGACATCATATGCAAGTTGATCTGCCCAAATTATTGTGTAAACTTTCTGGCCAATATCCCCTGGTGTGAGACATCTCCTCAGGAAAAGCTCCACTTGCTCGTAGGATGTTGATGGGGTACACAAGAGAACCTCATCGTAACTTGGTAGAGGTTCATATTCACTGTTCATGTACAAGCAGATACTTGAAGTCAGAACCTGGTCATGTGGGCAGACTAAGAGATTTGGTTGCTTTGCAATGAGACCTTTTGGGAGAGTTCTTCTTAGGGAAGAATCCTTATTTTCACAGAGTACTGGTTCTTCTGATTCATCCTTTTCTGGGTCAGCCATAATTTTAAATAAATGTCCCAAACTCCGTATGTCCAAAATGTTATGGAAAAACATTTTATCATTCCCGATGTAGTCTCTCCACAAGTCTTCTAGTTCTCTTAAGCCAAAGGTCTGGTCTCCATTTTGTACTTCATCCTCATGTGCTAAATGGCTAAAGCAGACTGAAAATGTGACATCATTTTTGTTAAGGATTTCACCATGCTCAAATCGGTTGGAGAGCCCCTGCCATGATCCCCAGACATCTGAAGCTGAGCAGTTAGGTTTGATGAAAGAGAGCATCATCAGCACTTGCTCATCTATTCTTGTATTTACATTTGCAGGACTCAGGACGCTGCATAGATGGAATATTTGTTCTGCTGTGAAAAAGTTTAAGTAGTAGTGATCAGATCGGATTTCGTCCATGAATTTTTGCCAGTCACAAATAAACAACTCCATCTTTCTGGACAGTTCTACGAGTTGTTCAACTAGATTTCCATTTATTTTAATAGTAATGGTATTGCCAAAGTTGATTTCCATGGTGATACATTGGTCACTTTGACCATTGCAATAGATCTTTGCTTCCCAACATCTGAAAAGTGGATTCCCTGCAGCATGAAGATCTACAAATGCTTTGGCAAGTCTCTGGACATTTTCAAACACCTAAATATAAATAACATGTATTATTACAACATATGTGAAAATCATAGATTATATAAAAATGTATATACATTTTATTTAAAAAAGTTAAATTCCTGATCAGAAAATTAAAAAATTATGAAATTGATGGAATGAACCTCAGTGAAACGTTCCACTTCAGTCTGATTTTGTTGCTTTTTTCCAGACATGAGCATGAGCTTGTTTTGTAGCTCTTTTAGATCCTCATAGGTATGTGTCAAGCTCTGACCTTGTCCATCTTGAATCTGGAGTTTCAGGGAAGACTCCAAATTCAACTGTAGAAGAAAAATTTTAAGAATGAAATGAAGAAAATTTTACGTTTATTTTACAAAGCCACAGACAAGATGAAAAGATTTTTGTAAATTAAAAAGATACTGCTGTCACCTCAGACTGACATGTCTATCTCTACTGTATTGTCTACCAACTAGGGATGCAAACAATTAATCGACTTCCTTGATATCCGAAAGCAGCAGATGCTGCTCCCTACAGTGCTGTCTATTATATATCTGAAAATTATCTAATCAACATCCTCTGGACACAGTCCAAGTAATTAAGATAATCACTTTTCAATAATCTTTTAATATATATGAAATTATAAATTACATCACTTGTTACTACTTATGGATTTACAGCGGTCGTTCTGTCTAAAATAATGTTTAATATGACTGAAGTACTAAAGTTTCTTTAATATTTAAAAAAAAAAAATCTTAGATATTTTTTATACCATTTATAAATACACTTATTTGAATGTATTTGCATACAACACTAACAGCAAAGAATGACAATGATTTACCCGTTTCTGATTTTGGGCCGTGATAGTATAGATTCCTCTCTCATTAATGGATGTAGCCAAGGACAAAGAAGAAAATTCAACAGATCCATGTGTTTCTCTGACGGTTTTCAACCAATCCAGATGACGAGCTGTATCTGCCTAAAACAAGAAAACCATTCAAGGAGTTAACCAAAACTCATGACGTTTACAGATATGTAAATGTATTAAATGACAAATAAATAAAACATACATCTTACATCTTTTATTATCTCTTTGAATCATTTCCAGACAGAAAAAAATTTCCAGACTTACTGGTTGAATAAAATAACTTGAAATGTAAATATACCAGGGGTCCAAATAATTTTGGGCTTTACTGTAAGAATGATCTCTAAATGAAGATGTTTTCAAACCATTTTGTTTATATCTTGTTGGGATGCATTCATGGTCTGACGACAGTTAATTCTCAATACATCACCAAAGTTGGATCTGACTTCCAAAGATTGCATACCTTTATAAATTGATGTAAAGGTATAAACATTAAAATGTTTTAACTAATTAAGAAAACAAGAGTGAAAATATTTTGAGTTCTATCCTGCCCCCCCCTATTTGTACTGTCCAAATCAGTTTGTAGAGGTGCCGCTATCCACTTTTTACAACCTGTTTGTTTTGAAAACATTTTTTCTTCTCATGGCCAATGCCAATCGAGAAATGATGGCTCATTTAGGTACAGTTTATAAATTTAATTTCGCATGTGTCAAAAAATTATATAGCCTCAATCAATTCACAATCATTTAAAAATGTACAACTGTTGTTCTGTTACAATAGTTTCAAAAAATAAGAAATGTCTAAGATTACCAGTTTTTTTGGCAAGTTTTTGTCATTCTCAAGAGCTTTCCACAGAGTTGGCAGGGAATCCAAGAGATTTTGAAAACTGGAGTCCTGTTTCAACCCATACAACAGCGATGAATAACCAAGAACAGCATCATGAAAACAAGCCACTCGATCCACATCTAGATCATTCTCTCCAGCAGAAATGGATGCCAGATCAACAAAAACTTTCAGCTCATTGATATCTGCAAAAAGAAGTTTATATTAGGAGCTAGTAGATGTAACATTTTTTGCAACACAATCTTAAATCTACTGTACCTTCAAGTTCCTTTTTGACCCAGTTAATAAAATTTTCACTTTGACTGAGCACTTGAAGACACTCCTTGCGTTGATCTGTTATGTCTTTCAGAATATCTTTTGCACGGACAAAGCTTGAATCAATGTAGTTCAAATTCTTTGTCTTGGAGTTGTCGTCATTCTGAAAAATGTAAATTCACAAGGTGAAATCATGTATTGGGATTTAAAAGTGATGGGAACAGTTGTCAGATTATTTTAAAATTTCTAAATATTTTAAAAAACGTCAGTTATTTGCGGAACACAAATCTGCTTAAACAGATATTCATAAATCTGTTTTAATCTCCTGCTTAATTAAAAGTCTTCAGTTTTAGTCATGTAGTACACCAACATGTTACACCAATGACCAAAAGAAAAGTCATTCCGGTTTAGGGCACTGATAGTTTTACATAGTTTTGAGTCTTGTTGCACAAAATACAACATATTTACATGTGAGAATGAGGTAACCAAAACTCTGTACATTGCATGCTTATATCTACTCTATATTAGATTAACGTAACTGCATTTTCTTTTTATTTTATTTTTTTATTTCCCCCTATTTTTATCTCCAGTAAATAACTTAATTTTTTCTCCAGTGTATATAAAAATGTGAGGTTAACAGTTTTTAAATATACTCCACAGTTCAAGTAAAAAATTATAAGGGACTGATATTTTGTTAAAAAGCTTCCATAAACAAAACTTCCCAGAGAGACAGACATGCAGACACCTACCATTTGCAGTAATTTCTCCAGCATGTTGAAATCTCCTTCTGAACATAATGCATTCTTGATGTTCATGATTATTTCAGTAGAGTCCATTACCAAATGGTGTTCATGGTACTGCTTAATCTGTGCAACTCTTCTACTGATCCATTTTCTGTTATCAGTTCGGTCAATCTTGCACATTATGTCTAAATCTTTGCGCAGGTCTTCATACTTTCCTTTGTAGTCCTCAAAGATGTTGTCAACTTCTTCCAGTAATAGTTCCCCACTCTTGATGTTGTCATAAAGATTTTTATACTGGCTGTAGCAACTCTGGAAAATGTTGCTGTGAACAAGATCAAGAGTATAGACGGTTTCCTCTTCTTCACTGTGTTCAGTGTCATCTTCATCAGAGTGTTCTCTTGACAGTCCTTTCACTTGGTTGGTCCAGCACATTTTGAAGATCAAGCTGTCTTTAATGTCATGTAGTTCCGAAGCCATTTCGTAGATGGTCTCAGAGAGGTTAAAGTAAGTGACCTTCCTTGTGGTCTGCGAGCTGAAATTATCCAGTGAGCAAACTGTCATGAATTCATTCAAATTCATTGACTCAAAGTTCTTTTGAAGATTTTTATCCAGGCCCTGGAAGTCAACTGAAATTAAAAAGAGAAATGCATAGATTAGAAATTAAATAAAAGTGCATGTTAAATGAGGATTCTAAATCCTAGTCTAGGTGGATACTTTTTATGTAAATGACTAGTCGTTGTATGCTATGCAAGGTTGTTATTTATTTATTTTTTTTTACAAATTTTGACATTTCAATATATCTCAAAATAAAACAAATTTTGGTTTCACAACTACTCTGAGAATTATTCTGCTTCTCCTTTCCCTGCAGAAAGGTTCATTCATGTTCTTCAGAACATGAATCAACCCTGGTCCTCAATTTAGTAGTCCTTTTCCTTTTATATGTTGTTTAAGGTCTCTTACTGAAGAGTCGTGGGGTTTTTTTAATCCTTTTTGTCTTACAAACATTCACAAATCAAACATTGATGCAAATTGTGATTCCTTGCTCATTGTACAGACACATCGGCAGCAATGTAAAACTGTCAGTTTGATGCCTGCAATGAAAATAAGAACGCACACCTGAAAAGCATAAAAAAATCATTTTTCTTAAATGTAAAACGTAAAGGTAATTTTATTTATATAGCACATTTTCAGCAACAAGGCAATACAAAGTGCTTTATAGGAATTAAAAGAAAATACAAACAAAATAAACCAAAGGAAAGAGCAAAAAGAAAAAGAATCTAATGTTGATCTAAAGTATGTAAACTAGGTGCTCCTGTTGTGAAAGTTAAAGTGATTGTTTTTCATCTTAAGATGAAAGAATATGAGTTAAGTTTGTCTAGTTTGATGATTTGTTAGGACCATTTAGGAGAGCTTCAGAACAGGAGATACTGTAGGTTGTCCCAATACTTACTTGTTGTTCCAAATGTACCAACAGAAAGCACGTTTATGCATATAATTAATATTACTTTAGGGAGGGAAAAGAAGGTACAATAGCCCCTAAATGATTTAGAGCTTGACGTGTAAAATAAATCCAAGAAATAAAGCTGCCTATTGGTTGTATAGGTCTAAGGTAGTGGGGGCTCCTTAGACTGCAAAATCATATTGTCCGTGACAAGAATGTGTTAACATTTTTAGGTAGTGTAGAAAAGGTGCAATTTGTGTTGTACTTAGTTTCACTTATCTAGGAAAAAAACATTATGCACATTATCTGCAGGGTCCTTTGTGAAAGTTACCCACCTTTGACATATTTAGAGACCTCCTGACAGAATTGTAGGAGATCTTTGATCATCTCTTTTTCACTGGATACTGCAGCTGCTTCCTCTTTCCTTAGTCTCAAAAATCTTCTCATGTTGGCTTCATCTTTACAACGACCGTCATCACAGAGGGAATCTAGAAAAACAAAGTGTAACTAATAAGAAATAACGACCAAAAATAATAGCACCTATTTGTAGAATCCTATTGAACAGTAACAGATGTCCCAAACAATCGGTTGGCCATCAAATCATTTAAACACTCAAATAAATGTTTTTAAAGACTACATGTACTGTTGATTTGTCTATATAGACAAAACTTTTAAGAACACATACCTTAAATAAGATATTGTAATAATTTCTCTTTGCTAGGGGTTTATTTACTTCTTTAAAAACTCTGATAACTTTATTAATTGATTAAATGGAAAAAAATCTTTATAATCTCATGTTGTATTGGAGAAAGTTTAAGGCTTTTTATTGTCGATATTAATAATTGATGTATTTTAAACTTAACACTGAATGGCTGTCAAGTCCCCTTACCTGGATCGATCAAAACTAATACTCTTGTCATGTCGTTTTACTTTGAAAGAATACTGAAGATAAATGTGGACAAGCCAATGGGCACCTAAATGTTTTAAAGGGGTAGGTGGACATTTAATGACAAAGCAATATATTTGGAGGAAATAAATGTAGCATTTTTATGTAATGCATTGTTTCTGGACTTTTCTGTCATGGTACTAAATCTACTATGAAAACCTGAGGATGTTCATTATTTTGCAATAGATCAGCCTAGTTGGATTTGTCACGAGACAACCTAATTATCTCCCACATGGTATTATGTGAGTGAATATTGTACACTGAAACATACAGGAACGAAACACTTTTGAGTATTTGATTCCAGAGAAGAAACCATTTAAAACCACAGAATAGTTGGAAGAACAAAGTAAAGAGAAACAGAGAACATACTCACCTATTTTCAGCAAACCAAGAAAGTTTTGTTCTCTCTGGAGAATTTGGTGCAATGTTTTCATTTTGATCTGCCCACTGAAGAACTTTTCACAGACAGATTTAAACACTGAAGCTCCCAAAATCATCTTAATTTGTGCTTCTTCTGACAGTTTGTCAATCAGACCTTCTCCAGCACCTTAAAAACAACATTACACAACAACTGCTGTTAAGGTTCAACAAAAAGTAAAGAGAAGCAAAAAAAAAAAGTATAGCAGTTTATTTTTAAAAGGAGAGGATTATTTTCTTCTGAACAGTTGTGGTTCTATTGCCTCAGATAACATTAACCCAATATCACCCAAATCTATTTATGCTCATATTTTACATCTAGTTTCCAATTTCTCCATAAAATGTGAAAATAAATTAATTGTGAAACCAGTATCAACAGCAAAAGGTTCTGGGAGGGTTAATCAACAGCTATGTTGTTTGTGACCAAGCGTTTTATTTCTGCAGATAGCGGGTCAGGTTTTGTGATTGGCAACAAAAGACTTTGATCGGCGAACATAATTATATACTTTCTTACAGATAGCAATTGGTGGCTAATCAATTGGAACACCACTAACAATAATATATATATATGTGTTCCAATTACCTGCCATTTGGAAGACAGTTTTTGCCATGTGCCAGTCCAAAAGGTACTGGATTGTCAAGTCTTCATCTTCAGCATGATCTCCATTAGAATCTGCTGGCCATGACTTGAGCACCACAACGGACATCAGTTTTCCAAACTTTGATATATTGTGCGTTTCCAACAGTTGATTCATAGATGCATTAGATTTATCCTGAAAAAAAAAAGGAATTAATAAAATGTAACAATATGGTCACAATGATATTAAAAACAGCTCTAAAATTTCCAGTGAGAGGATTTCCGTGATGGGTAAATCAATAGCATTCTTAAAGAATAAAGAAACCAGTCTGGAGAGATGTCAAGTGCACACAATGAGAGCTTTATTATTTTTCTACCGACATGCTGTGGTAGATGTGGGCTCAAGGGGTGTGGGAGACTACACCCCTTGAGTGTAGGAGTGCAACTCACTCTGTCATCATTTTTCCACTACCTTTTTTATATGTCTGTAGTGGTAACTAAGTATTTTAGTTTATGTGGTGGATAACAATTGGTACACATATATATAAAACCCTGTGGGAATGTTGACATTCAAGTGAGGTACTTTTATAAACTGAGTCACTGTATAAGAAATAGCTGTCACCTGTTTTTTTTGGCTTAATATTACGTACAGATTTTACTTATTTTACCAGCTTTTTCTGACTGGTAAATTCACTTCACACCTAAAGTGTAACTAACCCCCAAAAGAAAATAGAAAGAATGGATGATACATGGATTTTTGGGGATCAAACTGCACATAATCAAATAATAGAAATACATTTTTAAAAATGAATCTGGTCCACTAGATTTTACAACTTAAATTTGCCAGGCATAAATGTTATACAATTCTTTTAAACGTAGCCTACCATGCTTTTGAGAACGCTATTTTGTCACAGTCGAGCTACGTAAATCCTCTACAATCCTCACCTAAGTTTTGGAATCACCAGTAAAAAAGTCCACAGCAAATTCAGAAACTAAAAAGCAGAGTTCTATTGTGTCTTGTGAAAATGTTTACTAAATGCATGATGTCTTACCTGGCAAATATGTGCTACAGCCTCTAAGGCACATTTTTCAATAATGAACAGCAGTGGACTTGTGTCGCTCAATTCTACCATTTTAGAGTAGAATCCAATTTGATTAACACGATCCTCCTAGTACGTAAACACAAATCTTAGTGTAAAGAAAATACATTGAAAACATAAAAATACAGTACCAAAAAAGAAGCCCTACCTTTTTTAGTTTCCCTTCAAAATCTTTTAAGAATGTGTTTCTCCAGAAAGAAGTTTGTTCCTCATGACTGAATGACACTGAAAGTAGCTTTGTCCAGACCTATAAATGGGAATTTTTTAATAGGAACAGATAAGCAGCATCTAAACTAAAACATTATCAAAAATACAAAGTCTAAATTTTTTTGCCAGTTTGTAAATATACAATATACTATGCCTTATTTTAAGTTAAATTAAATCAGATGAATTTTAGGAATATCTGCTTTTATGCAGAGCACCAGGAGAATAATCACTGCTGCCCCTACCAACTGGTCAGTGGCACATTCAAATTTTTTTATTTGTGATCCATTTTGCATCTTAAGATTGAATCAAAATCAGGTTTACAGAAATGTAATTTGCATGTGTTATAGATATAAAAGTAAATTAGACTAGGCACAAATCAGAGGAGAGGTCAGACCTAAAAAAACAATGGGAATTGGTGTGGGCCAGTTAAATGGTGTGGTTCAGTTGTGATTGAAATAGGAAGGCATCATATTGCTGCCAGTAATTCTTACATTAATTTCGGAGGGAAAAGAAAGCTCCAAGCGGCCCCATGGTTTAAGCAGTTTGTTGTTAAAAGTGTTTCTTCGCCATTCAGTTATTATTTGCAGTGTCTCTCCCAATGATTCTTCCTGTGTTCTCTTTTGTACCTGCGATAATTATTAGAATATTATTAGTTGAGCTAAACAGTGCCATAAGACAGGAAGTTTGACCAATTTTTGAAACACAAATGTGAAGGAGGTGTGACAGATTAACTGGCAATTCTTGCCTCAGAATCAGTGTGACCATATATCTTAGAGATCAAACAGACGAGCTCCAGGAACTGAAGAGGAACATCACAGCGGTCCGGTTCGTTAATGTTGCGGCAGACAGAACCAAGCAGTCTCACAGCGGTTTTTAGACAACACTCGCCATATTTGTCATCAAAACTAGGAAAAAAATGAACAATATTTTCTAAAATATGTTTGCCATATTGCAAAAATTGGAAAAAATGTTTAACAGCTTAAAGGTAAAATGTATGAAAGTTGCTCCAGCTTTACAGTTTGACAAGTGAATATGTTTATTTTATACTTACCTTTGCTTATGATTGGATTCCTTTCTGATGAGATGAGATGACAATTCTTTTAATGCCTGTTTAAAAAAAAAACATGAGCAGTTAACACTCAATTTTCATGAACTCACATGAAGTTGTAGTTCTCTGTAGACTGCTAGTCTTCCATTTTTTGGCATTGCAATAATGTATTTTTATTTTTTCTATGTATTTATTGTTAAGATATTTAAGAATACATACCATGTAGCTGGAATGATTTATATTAGATTTCATGCTGAACTGCATATAACGAAGGACGTCAAGGAGCTCAACTTGCACTCTAGTCAAAAAGTTCATCAGATCTTCCAAATGCAACAGAGACATCCAAGATCGCACAAGAAGTCGATCGATATCCACAAGGTACGCATGGTCTTTTATGATTTTGCTCAGATTCCTATTTAAAGTCACAGAAGGTTAAGGTAAGAAATTTGAAGAAATGTAGCATTTTTAAAATTATGCAAAAATGTCATACTTTGCACCACTGTCAGAAGGTAAAGATCCTTTGCTTTGCCTCTGAGTCCTCAAGGGATCAAATAGTGGATCAAAAGCTGGTGGAACTGGCTGAAACGGCTCACTTTCTCCTTTGAGCAGGTGAATCAAGGGGATGACCAAGACCCACTTGGCTGTGTGTTGTCTTGCATAGTCGCAAAATCTCTCAACAACATTTGCAATACTGTAAAGAGAGGGTCATTGTTTGGTTATATTATCTATTTTAATTTCCAATAGAATATTGAACTTCAATGTGCACATTTTTGAAAAATACAATGTAAACTCAAGGCTCTGCTTGTGTTCAAGTGGCAGTAGTATAATTGTCCCTGGCAATATGTGGGCTCTTCTCAGTAATAATCAAAATAAATTTATAAATAAATCACCTGATTAAAATTTAGATATTTATAAAATTAACTATTATAAGCTGAACAATGATTTAAAACTAGAAAGTTGAAGCCTACATAAAGATAAATCACCTTCCATTCATCAGCAGTGATTGAATAAGCAGTTAAATAACTTCCTAACAATAACCAGCTGCTTCAGCGTTTTTCAGCGCTGTGCTCACCACAGCGCTGAAACTGCCCTTGTGAAAGTGTTCAATGACATCTACATAAATACAAACTGTGGAAGAACCACAGTTTTGGTTCTGTGGGACCTTAGTGAAGCATTTAACCTGCTTGACCATGATATACTGTTGAAGCGACTGGGGAGCTGGGTCTGACTGGGTTGCAGAACTTAGCTGGTTGAAATTTTACCTATTAAGTCAATAGTTGTCTATTGACTTCTTTGTGTCAATAGGTAACTTCTTAGTGGAGTGGACAGAAGTCATGTGTGGCATCTCAAGGTTCAACTCTGGAATCCTTGCTGTTTAATATCTACATGCTGGCTCTAGCTCAAGTTATAAGAACTAATATGACTGGTTACTGTAAATACCCAGATGATAAAAAACTCTACGCTACGATGTCACCAGGTGACTCTGAACTCATCTATGCATTGAACATATACTTAGAACAAAATCAAAGCGTGCATTTGCCATAACTTTCTCCAGCTGAAGCAGGTGAAAGAAAAGTCTGGGTCTCTGCTTAGGCTGCAGAGAGATCCCACAACTTGACCCCAAGTAAACAGAAGCTAACAGATGGATAATAACACTAAAAATAATAACAATAATGATATATTTAATTTTAAAAAGTATTTCACGGTGATACAACAAAACTGTGAAAAAAAAAATTTTTATGCTTCAAAAAAATCATTCAAAATCTGTAATCAAATGCCAATAAACTACAACCTAACCCTGCAACACATCACGCTGCATGCTCTCCAGCTTTAACTCCAATCTTTCTGTGACAAATTGGAGTTGACAAATATTACTCACTTGACGAAAACACTGTAAACTAGGGCAGGCCCATAATAATTTATTACATAAATGTTGTAGAAGCCTAAGTTCAGTTTTAGTTTATACAAACCTTCAAGATAAGTTATGTTTATATTTCTTATGATAATTTGCTTATTAGGATAAAGATGATTACTAGTTAAATCTCTATGCAGACTAATTTGTTATATTGGACTATACTAGAGCCTTCTTGTAAATTTGCAAATCTTATATCAGTTAAGGACTTTGGGATGTGGCATGAGAGTTGGTTAGGCAGTGGGAGTGGAGCCATACAGTTTTTTGACCCCTCTCTTTAGTCTCTCTCTCTAGACTGTCCCTCTTTTTAGACTCTTTTATTTACTATTTACTATTTTTGTGGAAAAGTAACATTGGTACCGTAGTACCGTTTTGAAGTAAACCGTTAAACTTTATCAAGAGGATCCAGTCTGGTTTTTTGTCGTTTCGTCAAGTGGACCGAAGGGGAAAGACGGAGAACGACAAGCTTTATGGCTTCATTATTTAGGAACCTATAAATATGCTTGAATTGATAAAGGAGTCGCAAAGGGGGGAGACTCTTGTGCACAAAACACTTATTTGGTTTTCTTCCAATATCCTATTGGTTACGTGATGGTTTTCTAGTCCATGGTGGCTGCTAATGTCCAATTTGGCAATACTACTAATCAACTTTTTAATATTATTTAAACGTTCCAAATATTTTCACAAGCAATGTCTTCTGTCACTGTATCTATGCTTCAGTGTAACCACTGAAGCATAGTGGTGACACCATTATTGCCATTATTGCATTCCAGGTTGCACATGCTTTACAAACATGCTAAAATTAGATGCAAAAACAGAACCTGCAATCTGCCTCAGGTTTAATGAATTGCATTGATCATGGTAAGTCATGCATTTTGATATCCTCTTCCCAGTATTTTGTAGGTGATGGTCAGCATATCAGGATATTTATAAAAAATAAACATGCTAATTAGATTATGCCTTCTACGCTGGTCAAACTCCAGTGCATCACTGTCAAGTTCTATAATTTCTTTGTTTTATGATTTACCATCTAATTAAATTATTATTGTTTTAACAAAAACAAGTTTCTTTATTCTTCTTGTCATGTCTATTCTGTTTTGTGTTCCAGAGAACTTTCTTTTGTATCTCTCAATTTTTAGCTCTCTGTTATCAGATAACACAATTGGAATAAATAAAAAAATACTAATTGAGCTTTAGCGTGTTCTCAAAGGGGCGCACACTGGAGTGCTTTTAGTTGTATGGGAGAGTAATCAGTGCAGTCCTTTTGTTATTGATCATATAATTTATGTATAAACAAACAGCTGTTAAATAAAGAAGATGACAACTAGAGATCATTTTTAACCATTGCTTTAGCAACCCCTGTCGAACAGCATCCCTATGCCCTGCATCTAATGGATACCCACTTTTTGTGTCACTATAGGTGCAACAGCCTACAATTATTATTATTATGTATTATTAGTGAAACTTCTCTTTGCCAGGGGTTGTATCCTATACAAGTTTCAGTTTAAATCTTGTAACCTCCTATTATGTCATTAAGATAAAAAATTAATAGGTTTTCTTTTGATCATTTCATTAGTGACTATATGCTGGCAGTTACCTGTTTTTATCTAATAAAGGATCTCCAAAGTCTTTCCAAAACTTTTTGAAATGGTGCTGTGCCATATTGGGCAGGCAAAGGAGATCACACAGAGTAGAACACTGATCTACCATGGACCCCTGTAGATGATTGTTACTGACAAGCAAGGCAACAACTCCGGTATGTAGTGGGTGAAAGAGAGGCTTGTTGATGAGTTTGTTCAGAAAGTCTCTCAGCATTTTTTTCACCTGCAACGTAAGAGTTACACAATCAGCGAATATGATTCTAAATCATTAAATATCACATTTACTCAATTTGCTAGAATAACGCTTGGTGAAACACAATGCTTTTTTCAATATGTCATACATTAAAGAAATTATTTGGGGGAAGCCACATTGATATTTACCTGATCTGCACCATATGACAGCTCCCATCGTCTTTTACTACCATCATGAAGCAAAGGAAAGCTGTATTCATATATGAACTGTTGTAGAAGAAAAAAGAAGTTCTCCACATTTTGTTTATTCCATGTTGTTAGAAGATCAAAGATCATTTTTAGCATCTCCTTGCCAGCATGATCTCTTCCTTTAACCACAGTGCTCCTTAAGGAATCCCATAGCCAGAAACGTTTAAGTTCCAGGTAGATGACATCATCATACTGATGCCATGACCCTTAAAATTCAATAGATAAATTTGATGAGAATATTTTCATGCAACACACAGCATATTTTGTAAATTTTCAATATGCTAATTACACATTTTAATTGTTAGTCTTTCAGTAAGACATGATCTGCAACAATCGTTATTTGTGAAATACACTGCAATTGGCATGATGCCGGGCCTGCCCCCTTGCAGAAGTAGAGCTGTCCTCCGACAAGCCAACTGTTATTAAGGCAAACTAAGATCTCAATGCGTTACCCGAGACATTTTTTGAGTAAATTTTGTCTTATAAATGAACACTTAGGCAAAGACAGCAGGCAAGAAAATGATCCAACTAGTCCTACGTCAGGTCTATAAGATTATTAGCAGGAAATAACGGAAAAAGCCCAAAAGGAAAAATGAGGGACACAAATTCTGGTTGGATGTGAATGTGAACGCTGTGGGACACACTTTGCATGTACAAAATGGGTGAGTAATTACTTAAATAATACCGGCTTGTGAAAATTTGTCTTCAGGAAAATGCTTAGAAATAAAAAGTAGTATGAAACAATGTTTAAATGCCAAAACAACAATTAGCGCAGTCTGTTTTCATGCCTAATATAGAGCCACCGTTGGAATCTACACGCATAAAATCTAGCATAACTACTTTCACTTATTGATCTGGAGATGATTAGATGTTTAGCATTGTTGTTTTAATTTAACTGAGTTATGTTTATCTGATGCTTAGCCATCAGCTGTGAGTTGTTAGCACAGAGCCTGAGCTGTTTGAAGGGGTCATGAGTCGCTAGCACAGAGCTATCAGTAAGCGTCATTATGACAAAAACTGGGATGTTTACTACCTGTTACCTTTGTGGTGCTGACTAACTTGGTAGTTTCTTCTGTCCATCAGTTTCTTTCAACTGGAGGTGAGTAGGGCTGCAGTACATGATCCATTTCTTGCGATACTTCAGACTCCTTTTTGGTTTGGAAATGTAATATTTTGTATTCTGCCCTCTACACATTCTGGGTAACGGCTGTCGGGATTGCATATTACCCACTGACAACTGGGATTGTGATTATCTATTATTTTCCTCAAAATCTCTCTGACCCCAGTGTGTTTGCTATGATAGATACTGTCAATATTGTTGGAGTGCTGTACTTAGAATGATGATTGGTCAGTTGCTGACAAGTGCCCTGAAATGACATAGGGAGGATTGCGCTACGTCAGCATGGGGGCGGAGCCGGCGTCATGTCAATTTACCAGTTGGTATACCGACTGTAGCACAGATGATATGCAGAAAGGAAAACATGCACATAATTTAAGAATAACTTTAATTCTAGCCAAGCATTTTGCTTTCTAAATTATTCTCTGAAAAACCCAGTTGAGAAAAGTTTGTATCCCGTTTTCCCCTATTGCTAAAACAAATTATACTGGACTACACGCACATAAAGAAATATTTAACTCAAAAGTTAAAATGAGATGCAACTCAAAACACTTGCACCTTCTGTTGAACTTAAAGGAAACAAACAAAATCTACTATACCTTCAAGACTTAAACATTCTTTCTTGATTGAAAGGCACCTATTGATCAATGGATTTTCTTCTTTGTTGTAGATGGTCTCATACTTCTCTTTTTCGCCACGCTTGTATATTAAGTATTTGTAAGGGAAGTTCAAATGAATTTCCTCTTTGGGAATAAAATGGTCTGCTACAACAAGATAATGTTTGTCCCCCAGGTTCCTGCGAAGCAAAAAGGTTGAACATTAGCAACAAAGCCAGCAGAGATTTTGCAAATAAGTGCTAACAATCAAATTTATATATTTGAGATAAGATAAAACCTACTGGAAGACTATCATTTCTGGGCCCCGTGTAGTCCAGCTCCCAAAAAGTTTTTCAGACATTAGGAAAATTTTGTCGGTTTCTGGATCTATGTCTTTGGAAGTGACAGCATGGAAGTATACATGTATATATTCTCTGTTTGCTGAACTGAAGCAAAAAAATAATAAAAAAGGAGGTTAATAATTTATAATTACACTATTTAAACTGCACAATTTTGATCAATGGAAAGTACAGCTACAAAATCTATGATTACAATAAATTTGTTATACCCTAAATAATATTGTATATTGAAACATTTAGTTACATACATAGAATATTTATAAAGAAATTTCCTAAGTGTTTAAAACGTACGTTAATAATTCTGTGGATTTAGACATTTTTGATGGCACTGGACAACCTGGGTCCTCTTTCCTGGGCAGGCTACATGGAGAAGACAGCTCTGGGTCACCTTTGTCTCTGATGCTTGGTTGCAGTTCTTCATTTTTTGGCATTTGTGAGCTTATCGCCTTGTCTGACTGAGCTTCTGAAGCCTTTAAAATATAGAAAATAAATAATGAATAATTGATATAAAATCAAAAACTCAATATATTTGTTCCATTTTAAAAATATTAAATCATTAAACTTTTTCCCTGCATGTCAAATAATTACCTCTGTACATTTGGGTTTTTCTCCTGTGTCTCCTTTGTGAGACAAATCAACAGACCTCTTTTTGCTGTTTGTGTCAACTGTTTGAATTTGTTGACTGCCATCTTGAGAGAAATATGGCTGATTACTGATCATTTGATTGTTGTTTGTGGAAATATTTTTATCATCTGGCTTCACAGAGGCATTCTGGTTTTCCTGAGCTACTGCCACATCTTTACTTTCAACATCAGTAGGTTGATCTGCTTGGTTTCCTTCATTAGCTGTTTGTTCAGCTGACTCAGCTCTAGTGATACTGGAATTATTAGGCAATGATGGCGATGCAGTCTTATTCACTGTCTTAGGAACAATGTCACATGACTTGTCACAGTGAACCTGTAAAGCATCCTTCCCTGTACAATTTTCTTCCTGTAAACTCTTTGGTAGTTTCTGTTGTATGTGATTTGATTGGTCCTCTGCTGGAGCAACATCTCTAGTTGTATTCGAGTCAATCTGCTGTTCCTAAAGAAAAAAATAGGTAGCCTTAGTTTCACCTATATATTTATAAAAGGCACAATGAACATTAGCTAACATATGTCTACTATCTAAGTCTACAATTTATCATGTAAATGTAGTACATTTAAGCTAGATGATACAGAACAAGTTTAAAGACAAGTTACGAAGTTTTGAATAAAAAAAAAATTGTGGAATAAACCAAACCAATGTCAATAAAGGCATGTTCAATATGCAGCTATCACTAATCTAAATAAGCAGGGTTAGAGTGCATATTCATGCAGCCATTAGAACCAAGATATATATCACACCAAGCAGCCAGCCAATGTGAAAACGTAAATTTTCACATACACTTAGCTTTGGATTGTATTTTATGACTTACACCTACCTGAGTTAAGGTATCTGTGTCATTTGTTTCAGAACATACATTTGGGGAAGTCTCAGTGTCTTTGATAGTACCCCCATCTGGGGAACTTCCAACAAGAGCTGATTGGTTCTCCTTATAATCTGCATGTTCTTTATTGATTTGTTTTCCATTGTTATCTTGAGTTCCACCCACACTTAGTCTATCTTTAGACACTGTAGCATCTTCATGATCTTCAGATATTGACAGTTTTGACACTTCTTGTTGTTGAGGTGTTTGTTCAGATGATTCAGGAGCGGTGGAACTACATTCTGCAGATAAGATAATTATCAAGACAAATTATTTTGTTTGTCACCAGTAGTTTGCATCTTGTTCTACTATACCTTTTGATTGCTTCTCTGTCTGATTAGTATCTAAAGGTGTAAGCGGCTCAGCTGGGTTGGCAGAAAGGCTCGATCCAGTAGTTTCCTCACTGCGTAGTGGACCATTACCCTCAAAGTCCAAAGGAAATGCTCCTGCACCTTCTGTACAACTTCCTTTGATATGGGAGATTATAATAGTCTTGTTGGTGGATGGTACCTGGTTCTGAGGGGACGTCTCTCTCGTGTCCTCTAGGACAGTGTTAGCGACATCATTTCTGTTAAGATCTGAGTTGGTCCTGGCTGATTCAGTGACATCAACAGCTTTTTGTTCCTAAAAGAATAAGTCAAGAAAAATACATTTAATCAGTTTCATATCATGTAACTATAATGAAAACAAGGCAAAATTCTGTATGACATAATCCATAAAATGTATTGTTTGGGATTCTGAGTTTGAGTGGTAGTTGTTAGTCCATATTTCTCTGAACAACTTAGTTCCTATTTTACTTTCTAGGTCTCCTTCCATTTGTGCTGGGTTTCATTTTCTTCTGATTTTCCTGTCAGTGAGTTTCCTTCCCATCATTTTAGCATTATTGTAAATCTTACTTTTTATGTATGTATTCACCTTTCTAAAATAATGGCCCAAGTCTTTTTTTGCCAAAAGTGATTTGGCAAGATATCACTTCTACCTTTGAAAATGATGTTTTAGGCACAAAAGGAAAATCACTTTTGTCAAAAAATGAACAGGCCATTATTTTAGAAAAGTGACAATATAGAGGTGTGCTGTGTTGGTTCAGGGGTTAAGCACAACTCCCATATCGAGGCCTTAGTCCTCGACGCGGCCGTCGCAAGTTCGATTTCTGGCCTGACGACCTTTGCCGCATGTCTTGCCCTTCTCTCATTATCCACTTTCCTGTCAATTAACTATAAAATAAAGGCCACTAGAGCCAATAGAACCTTAAAAAAGTGACAATATTGTTTGTACACTACAAGAACTTTGTGTTCTTGTAGTGTTTCTACTGTTACACCTTACTTTCCTCTTGCAGGACATTGAAGGCTCTTTCTATTCTAGTTTGGTAAATTGAGAATTTCTTGTGTGGCATTACATTTTCCTTTGTAACTGGATTCTCCTTGTTTCTAGTTTTGTCCCATTAGTTTCCGTAACTTGCATCTGTTTCTTAGGCCAGTTTCCAGTTCCAGTAATAACTCTTTCAAGTATGTGTCTCCTGGTTTATTCAATTCACTCCAAGTTGCTAAGGAATGATGTGTCATTTACTTTGTCAGTGAAATTATTCTAATTTGAGACTGGTATTTATTCACAAAATACTGTAGAAAGCTGTAAAAAGCTATGTTTGGTATTATAGGTATTTTCTGCACCGATAGATGAAGGGCTTAACCGATGTTAAGACTTCATCTTTTGTGTAAATAACAGAACATTCAATTAGAAGCAATACAGAAGAATGTATTGACATTAAAGTAATTATAATTAAAGTAATTATGGTGTTAACATAAGCCTTAAAAAAAAGTTGCAACTCTGCTTGCTGCACTTAGTGTTGCCTCACAGGCTTGTTGAATAATTCAACAGATCCAACAATTAGCATTTCCTACAAAGGAAGCGATGCGGTCATTTCTCTGATCCAAACAGAACAATTTTTAACACATTTTCAGAACAATCTTAAATCCATGGATAATAAAAACATAATCTTGAAAATTACTTATTGCAGGCATGTTTACCTGTATTTCATTCTGGTGCTCTTGTTCAGCTTGTTCAACCTGATCTTCACACTTGTTTTGGTTCTCCTTTGTGACAGCAGGCTGGTTTTCTGATGAGGAGGCATCTATTTAAGGAAAAAAAAAGGTCATGCAATTCTAATTTCCATTTTGTGTGGGCAAAAAGATGGAAATTAAGAAATACTGCAAATTAAAAAGTAACAATATGAAGTCATTAATGTAGACATCTTGCAAAAGTATTCATATCATTACAATTTTTTAATATGGCTTTTCCTGTGGCCCATAGCTCAGAGACCCACAGCTCAGGTGAGAAAATGTGTTGGCATGGCACCTCTTGGTCATTCACTCAACATAAAATTGAGTTTTTATCAAAGCACATTCCTGGATTACAGAGCACAAGTACAATTCCAAACCCAAACAAAACTGAGAATGTGTCAAGATTTGAAAACTTTATGTTTACAAAAACTTTAAATCCAATCCAAACCAGCTTGAGATAATTTGTAAAGAATGTAAAGATATTCTTGTAAAGAATGTAAACACATTCTTTACAAAGAGTTCACTCTTACTTAGAGTGAATTGTAGTTCTGCAAAGTACTGACTGAGGGGTATCTGAATATAAATGCACACCAAATTTTCAGAATTGTATTTGCAAAATATTTTGAAAACTCAGAATGCTTCTCTGCCTACTTCACAATTATGTGCTACCACAACAGATCATAACAAAATGTACTTAAGTTTTAAGTTATGTAGAAAATGTAAAAAAAAAAAAAAGAATAAAAAATATATAGATATAATACAGTAAATTATGTTCAGTCTTAAATTCATAACATTTTAGTTATGAAAAAACAACAACCATTTGTCATCCAAGTTCTCATTCCTTTCTAGGTTAATTATCCATCATTTATTGCTATATTGTTGTCCAAAAGTTCCCTTGAAGATAATCAAGGCGAAAGTAAAAGTAAAGGGATTTAAAGTTAATATTTTCTTTCTTTTTACCACATCAACAAAATAGGTAAAGGGTTAACACTGAGATACTACAGATATGCCAGACAAAGTGTTTGTCTAAAAGAAACTAACCTTGCGTCCTGTTTTGAGCTAAGAGATAGAGCTTAAACCCACAATTAGGGCAGAACCTATATGAACTATCCACTCGAGTTCCACAGTCTGGACAGAAGTTCATATTCCTGTTTAAACAAAAACAAATAAAGATGAATAGTGTATACTAATTCTTGGATAATATAAAGACTCATTAGATATTTGTGTTACCTTGTAATTTAGGACATCACATTTTATGAAGACTGCAGACTTACAAGCATTAAAAAAACCTTACACAGTTCCACTTCCTCCTTTTCTTTCTTTGTCTTCAAAGCTTAAAACTATGAGAGAATGATTGAAAAATACAATAACAATCAAAAGAAATCTACATCTTAACCTCAATATGATTAACAATTTGTATCTCAAAGAACAGCATTAAAAATATATGCTAAGAATATCACAAAATAATAGATACAAGCAACCGATGAGAACAATCCACCTTCAAACAACTTCAGTGGGTCCAATTAGGTGTTTTAAAATACAATAATTAAATGCATTATTAAATTAATCTAGACTAGATTATGAGATAGGTAACCTACCTTGTTCAATGTTGCTCCTTGACAGGCCAACAGTGAAACTCTGAGACAATGAACTTTGCTATATAGCTGCTTGTACTTTCATTTTCATTTACAGTAAAAGGAGTGGCAGTATTGCTTTTGCACACGTTCTCAGTCACAGAACCAAAAAACATGACACACATCCTTTCAGTTATGTGTGTTAATTAAAAATGGTAAATAAATGCAGGATAACTCTCTAGAAACTCAAATACTGTAACTTATGATTGATTTTCTACTGATCAGTCTCAAAATTACTCAGTACTATTCTGTAGACTAAATCATGCTTTCAATATCTGTCGTCACTGGCTTATAAAATTATCAAGCATACAGCAGTTGTAATGTTTTAAATGTTTCTTCCAAACTTAGTTGCGATAAACAAAGTTATTATTTTTCAATAACAAAGTATCACCTGAACCAACATTTCAAATAATCCTCTAAAAGTGCAGTAGTTAACAATAAAATCCAAAAACTTTGCAAGCACATCTCTTACCTGCTGATATGTTACACTGTGCTGTCAGTCAAATAATACCAATAAGAATGCTGCATCAAGATCATTTATAACTACCTATTCTTGGGTCAGGTTACCAGAAAAAGTATACATCTCTATAACTGCTTCCCTTCTCTTCTTTTATGATTTAAATTAAAACAAAACTTAAAGTCAAAATCAACTACACTGGAGTTTCTTGTTCTTTGCTGAATTTCTGCCATAATATAATCTT